>JAABKJ010007545.1:48502791-48516904 GCA_011634705.1 Andricus grossulariae | reverse complement strand
TTTTGTACTTCTTTAAAATCCATCAGAATCCTTCAAAATCACATAAAATCCCTTGAAATCTACTAAGATTCAAAAATACATTCAGAAAAGTATGAATCATTCGGAATTCCTTGAAATATTTTAGAATCCTACAAAATGCTTAGAAATCCCTTAACATTTTTTTCTTCTTTTAAAATCATTCAGAATCGCTTAAAATTACTCAAAATCTTCTGAAATCTGTGAAAATGTGTAAATCTATTTTAAAAAGTATGACTCATTCTAATTTTCTTGAAATATATCAGGATTTTGAATATTATTTCAATTAAACTTATTCTTCAAATTGTTTTAGAAAAGAAATTGTATAAATGCCTAGAAATCTTTGAATTCCCTTGAAATCCTTGAAGATTTGATAAAATACATGAATCTTGAGATTCCTTCAAATAACGGCAGATCCCTTGAAATCTTTGAATCGCTAAAGGGTTTTATTTCATTTATTTATATTTGAAAAATCACTAGAAATTATTGAAATCTTTGGAATCCTAAAAGAACGTATGTAATTTCTTTAACATTTTTTCATCTTTTGAAATCCGTTAAAATCTCTTGAAATCTTTGAAGAACGTAAAAATCGATTTATAACTGTATAACTGATTTGAAATGCTTTGAATATTATTTGATTTGAACTAATTAATTAATTAGGTGATTTAAAAAAAAACATTGTTGTAATCCCCATAAATCTTTGAAATCCCTTGCAATCCTTGAATATTTAATGAAATTATTGAATCTGATAAAATTCATCAAAATACCTTAATATCGCTTGAAATATTTGAATTCGCTCAAATTCCCTTCAAATTTAATTTATTCTGATTTATTTTTCCAAGTTCACTAGAATTATCTGGAAATCTTTGGAAGCCCTATAAAATTCTTTAAAATCCCTTGAAATTTTTGAAATATTTTGAAGTCCTTTCGAATTCCTTCACAATTCCGGAAATGATTGAAAATCTCTTAAAAGCCGAATGAATATTTCATAAGTGGCTGAATTTTCAACTAACAAATAAATTTTTAGACAAATATTCGAATTTTTAGCAAAAAAATATAAATTATGTAGAATAACTTGTGCAGCTTACTAAAGTCGACAATTTTTTCCGTGATAAAAGATCCTCTTTCGCTATGCTGGGAATTTATTCTACATAATTTGAAAAGCATCGGTCTCCTAAGGTTTTACATAAAAAAAATTTATTAACTAAAAATGGATTACTCGAATTCACAATAAAAAAATTAACTTTGAACTATGAAAGAAATTTTTACCGAATTAGTTCAACTTTAAACGGAGTAGTTAAATTTTTAACCAAAAAGGTGGATTTTCAAAGAAGAAAATCTATTTTCTACCAAAAATGAAAAATGTTGAACAAAATACATAAATTTTCAACCAAATAGTTAAATTTTTATCTAAAAAGATAAATTTTGAATACAACATATGAAGTTCCAACTGAAAAAGATGAATTCTCAACCAAAAAGAATAAGTTTCTAACAAAATTGTTGAATTTTCTACAAAAGTGATTAAATTTTCAACCAAATAATCAAATTTTTGGACAAAAAAAGATTAATTTACAACCAAAAATACAATAATAGACTATTCAGCCATGAAAAATTAATTTTCAACAAAAAATATTTAGATTTCAAACTAAAGAAAATAAATTTCTATCAAGAGAGATGAATTTTCAACTAAAATTATGGATCTTTAATATGGAATAGTAAAATTGTTAGAAAAAATAAATTTTCCATAAGAAAAGAAAGTTTTCAACAAAATAGTTGAATTTTCAACGAAAGAAATGATTTTTCAACTGAAATGATCAATCTTCAACCAAGAAAATTAATGTTTAAAAGAATAATCAAATTTTCTACTAAATAGTTTAATTTTCCACCGAGCAGATGTATTTACAACTAACAATATAAACTTTCTATCAGGAAAAATAATTTAAATGTGTGTGTGTGAATTTTCCACCAAATACTCGATTTTTCAACCAAGAAGAATTAACATTCAACCAAAAATAGTTGGATTTTTATCTGAAGAGACGAAATTTGTAGCAAATGAGATAAGTTTTTAACGAAAATTATAAATCTTTAATTGAAAGGATAAATTTTCAGTAAAGAGGAAATTAATTTTATATCGAGAAAGAAAATTTTCAACAAAATATTTGCATTTGCTAAAAAAAATGAATTCCAAACTGAAATGATGAATCTACAACAATAAAAGATTAATTTGCATATAAAATGAATAGTTTTCGACCAAAATAAGACAAATTTTTAAGGATATACATAAGTTTTTCAATTAAACATTTGATTTTTCAACCAAAAAGATTTATCATTCGACCAAAAATAGTCAAAAATGAAAAAAATGAATGAATCTTCAACTGGAATAGTTAAATTGAGAATTAAAAAAAATTCATTTTGTGCAAAAAAAAGCGAGTGTTTGACAAAATATTGAAATTTTCAACCGAAGAGATGCATTTTCAACTACGATGATCAACCTATAAACAAAAAATAAGTTTTCAACGAAATAATTAAATCTTCAACCAAGTAGATGAATGTTTGACCAATAAGATTAACTTTCAAATGAAAAAATTAATTTTCTACCAAAAACGATGAATCTTTAACAAAATACATGAATTCTCAACCAAATATTTGATTTCTCAACCAAAAAAATATAAATTGTAAACCAAAAATGGAATATTTCAATTTGCAGTTGAAAACATTAATTTCGGCAGAAAAAACTAATTTTGAAACAAAATAGTTGAATTTTCAAAACAAAAAAATTGATCTTGAACCGAGGAGTTTAAATTTTAACCACTTAGTTGAATTTTCAACCAAATTTGTGCAGAGATGAAATTTCAACATAAAAAACGAGTTTTCAACAAAACAGTTCAATTTTCAACCACGAAGAATAAAAATAATTTTGAAGCAAAGAAAAAAAACAATATATAATTCTGTAAATTCATTTATTTGTTTATTTTTAAAAGTGTTTTCATAGATTAAACTAGTTCCGACTCCCTAGGATCAAGAAAGAAAGTTTATCAAAATTTTGAATTTCAGTTTGGGATAAGAATTCCAATTTTCCTATGTTGAAATTTAAAAAAATATTTGAAAAAAAATTACCTTTTTAAGTTTTACCAGAAAAAAAAATTGTTTACACAAATAAAAATTGTTTAAATAGTTTCCAAGTTGAGTCGAGGACATGGTAGACTGAAACAATTCCTATTTTGTCAACCTTGTCACATGATTATTCTGAACTATATCAACTAGTTAATTTTTAAACACAAATCTCATTTATTTAGTTTGCTTTAACAATTTTATACTTTTGGCTCAGATAAAATAATTTTGCGAATAAAAAACAATTTGAAAAATTATTTTAAGCATTTGACACATAGAGACAAGATAATTTTATATGTATAACAATTTAATATATACATTTCCAAGACATTGAGAGAATACAAAACAAAAACAGAATATTTTTAAGTTCATTTTTGTTTAGAATCGAAAATTATTTTTTAAATTACCCTAGTGTACGTAGACATGAAATGAAAATTTTCAAGCACAAATTTATCATAATTTACCTCCACATTCGTAATCATAATTTGTGATTTAAATAACTCTTTAGAGGGCAATCGAGCACCCTCAGGCTTTCCCCATATTTATCCCTCGAGCTTATCCTAAATGTAAATAACAGCTAGAAAATGAGGAAATTAACTTCTTACAACTTTTCCAAGTAACCGGAATGAAAAATTAAATTCTTAACAGCTATGCATATTCAAATAAGGTAGGAGCTTTAATCAGTTTGAGAAAGAATTTGCTGTGGTTTAAACTTATTTGTAAAAGTCTATTCTAATTAGAACCATGTTTCATTTTATAATGAATACAACCTCAGTTGAAGATTTTAATATTTTTTTGAAAATTCGTTCTTTTTTTGTTGAAAATTAATTTTTTCAAACCTAACATTTGAATATTCCATTATTGGTTGAAAATTGATAACTTGCAGTTGAAAATTAGAGAATTTTGTTGAAAATATATATAAATGGTTGTAAATTCATCTTTTTTGGTAGAAAATTATTTTTCTTGATTGAAAGTTTAACTTCTTTTTTGAAAGTTAGACTACCTAGTTGAAAATTGTTTTTTTTTATGAAAAAATAATTTTTCTGAACTGCTAACTTAACTATTCCATTATTGACTGAAAATTGATCGTTTTCAGTTTAAAATTGATTTTATAATTTTCGAATATAAGCACGCAAACTAGCCTAAGCCTAAGTTGACGAAATATAAATTGTTTCAAAGTACAAAGTCCTTGACTTAATTTGGAAATTATTCAAACAATTTGTATTTGTTTGACCAATTTGTTTTCTGATGCAACTTGAAAAATTAATTTTTTTCAAATATTTCTTTTTAATTTCAACAGGAAAATTGGAATTTTTCTCAAAACCTGAAATTAAACATTTTAATAAACATTCCTGCTTGATCCCAGGGAGTTGGAACTAGTTAATCTATAGAAACACTTTCAGGAAGAAGAAAAAAAAATTAGAGAGTTAAATATTCGTTTTTTTCATGCATGAAAATTATTTTCATACTTTTAGTAAAAAATTTAACTCTTTTGTTGAAAACTCGGCTTTTTGGGTTGAAAGTTCAACACTTTTGTTGAAAATTCATCTTTTTGGTTGAAAAAAAAATTGTTTTATTTTGTTAACAATTATTATTTTTTTAACTGAAAAATTAACTTTTCCATTTTTGTTAAAAACTTTCGAAATTGATTTATTTTGTTGAAAATTCGTCTTTTTTGGTATAAAATTAATATTCTTGATCGAAAATTCATCTTTTTGGTTGAAACTGGAACGGATTTGTTAAAAATTAATTTTTTTGGCTAAACTTTAATTTTTTAACTAAAAATTCAACTATGGAATTTTTGATTAAAAATTCATCTTTTTTAGTTAAAAAATAAAAAATTTGATTAATGATTCATTTATTTGTTGAAAGTTCGTCGTTTTGGTAGAAAATTAATTTTCTTGTTATAAAATCAATCTTGTTGGTCGCAGTAGTTGAAAATGCATCAATATTTTGTTCAAAACTCGCTTTTTTGGTACCAAATTAATTTTTTAAACTGAAAATTCAATTTTAATTGAAAATAAATTTTTTTAATTAGACTTTTTTGTAGAAAATTATTATTTTTGATTGAAAGTTTGACTAATTTGTTGAAAATTTGTTTTTTTTTGTTGTTGAAAATTTAGTTTTCTGAATTGCTCACTTAACTATTCCACTATTGATTTAAAATTGATCGTCTGTAATTTAAAATTTCTCTTTTTCCTTGAAAAATAATCTTCTTGGTTGAAAATTCATCTCTTTGTTTTAAAATGTAACTACTTTGTTTTTTTTATGAATTTTTTCACTGAAAGTGTAACTGAATATTCATATTTTCATGTTGAAAAATTAACTGATTTTTTAATGTAATCTTTTTTGGTTGAAAATTGAACTACTCGCTTGAAAGTTAAATTTCATTGTTAAAAATTTAATTCATTGATTTGAGATTTAACTATTTTGCAAAGATTTTTTTTTCTTGAAAATTAATTTTCACTAACTGGAAATTTATTGCTTTTAGTAAAAAATTCAACATTTTGGTTGCGAATGTATGTGTTTGTTTATAAATTCGTCTCTTTTGGTGAAAAATTATTATTCTTGATTAAAAATGTAACTGTTTGGTTGAAAGTTGAACTACTTTATTAAAAATTCATTTTATTATTTGAAAATATATCCCTTTAGTTAAAACTTTAACTATTTTGTTTAAAACTTGCTTTTTTGTTTACATTTTTTTTTAACTGTTAACTTAACTATTCCATTATTGTTTGAAAATTGAACGTTTTTAGTGTAAAATTTCTCTTTTTCCGTGGAAAATTCTCTGAATTGAAAATTTATCTTTTTATTTAAAAATTTAACTTCTTGATTGACAGTTGAACTAATTTGTTAAACATTTATTTTTTCAGTTGAAGATTCATCTCTTTGGTTACAAATTAAGCTATTTGGTTTAAAAATCTCTTTTTTTCTGAAAATTAATTTTTTTGAATTGCTACCTCAAATATTCCCTTATTGTTTGAAAATTGATCGGTTTCAGTTTAAAATTTCTCTTTTACGGCAGAAAATGAATTTCATTGTTTGAAAAATTATTTCATTGCTTAAATATTTAATTACTTGATTAAAAGTTGTACTACTTTGTTGGAAATTAATTTTTGAATCTGAAAATGTAACTGAAAATTTATATTTTCTGTTTAAAAATTCAACTTTTTGTAGAAACTAGGGCTGCTTTACTTGATAATTCAACTGATTTGTTGAAAAATTCAACTGTTTTTTTGTAAGTAATATTTTTTTATTGAAAATTAAAATTTTTAGTTGGAAATTCAGCTAGTTTCTGAAAATTTCTCAATTCCCTGAATTCTTTGAAATCCTTCTATATTCTGATATTTTCATATTTTTAGGTTCAAAATGCATATTTTTTGTGAAAAATTCAGCTTCTTGGTTTTAAAAATAAACTTTTTTGTTGAAAATTCATCTTTTTTATTTTAAAATTCCATTTGTATGGTATTAAATTGAATTATACGGTTAAAAATGAACTTTTTGGTTGAAAATTCGTATTTTCGAGTAAAAAAAGTCAACTGTTTTGTAGAGAATGCGCCCATTTATCCTAAAAATTGAACAATTCGTTTGACATTTTTTTCCTCTCTTGAAAGAAAAATCTTTGCTGTTAAATATTATTTTCTTTTAGTATAGTATTTTATATTTTTGGTGTAATGTGCAACTTTTTGATCAAAAATTATTCTTTTCTTGGTGAGAATTGAAAAATTTTCGTCAAGAATTCACATTTTTTATTGAATTTACCTGTTTTTTATTTCAACGTAAAATAATATTTTGCCAAAATATCAGCTATTATATTTTTCACTGATAATTATTTTGTTTCGTATGTTTAACAACCATTTTTAAAGTTAAATTCATTTGTGAAAAATTCACTTTTTTTTAAGATTTATCATTTTAGTTGAGATTACGACTATTTTTTTTTTAATTCAATTTTTTGGTTGAAAATTTAACTAACTTGTTTACAAATTATCTTTTTCAGTCGAAAATTTAATTGCTTTGTGAAAAATTTGTGTTTTTTTAAGGGACACAAGCTTTTATAATTTTATCCAAATTTTATATATGAAAAATTTTTTTAGAAAAATTTCCAACCTAGGACTTTTCCATGAAAAATATGAAATTTTAATTCGAACGGACGAATTTTCTATAAAAAAGACCAATTTTTCGCATAAAAAATAAATTTTCGACCAAACCAGATAAATTTTGAACAAATTAGTTGAATTTTCAACAAAAAAATTAATTTTTCGCAAAGTTCAACTTTAAAAGTAGTTGTTAAATATACGTAAAAAATTAATTATTAGTGAAAAATATAATATCTGACATTTCGGGAAAAAAATATTTTATGTTGAAACAAAAACGGGTAAATTCAACCAAATGTACGAAATTTTAACAAAAATTTTTAATTCTCAACCGGGAAAGAATAATTTTTAACCAGTCTACCGAATTGTTCAATATTCAGGATAAATAAGCGAATTCTCTACAAAACATTTGACTTTTTACTCAAAAATAAGAATTTTCAACCAAAAAGTTAATTTTTAACCAAGTAATTCAATTTACTACCATACAAATAGAATTTTTAAAAATAAAAAAAATGAATTTTCCAAACAAAAGTATGAATTTTCAACTAAAAGGGATCTATTTTTCACCAAAAATGGAACAGTTAAATTTTTATTTAGGAAAAATTAAGTTAAAAAAAATAGTTTTCCACAAAATAGTTAAATCTTAAAGCAATAAAATAAATTTCAAACAAATTAGCACGAGTTTCAAACAACTGGTGAACTTTTTAATGAAAAAAGATTACTTAAAAAAAAAAAAGTTAAAGTCTCCAACAAAGCAGTTAGATTTTTAAGCCAAACAAACCCAACTCTGAAAAAAGTTGAATTTTTCAACTGAAAATGTAAATTTTCAGTTAAATTTTCAGATTGGAAATTTTTTTTTAACAAGGTAAGTAATACAACTCTCAATCAAGTAGTTCAATTTTTAAACAACAAGATGAATTTCCTGTTGAAAAAGAGAAATTTACCAATAACAAAATAAAAAAACGAATTTTCCACAAACTAGTTAAATCATAAATCAATTTAATACTTTTTTAACAAAGTAATTCAGCTTTCAACCAAGCAGTTGAATGCACAAGGAAAAAAGATTATTAAAAAAAACTAGTACAATTTTCAACAAAGCAGTTGAATTTTTAAGCCAAACAGACGAAATTTCAACCCAACTGTTTTTTTTTCAACCTGTAAATATGAAAATATTAGAATATAGAAGGATTTCAGAGAATTGAGGGAATTTAGAAATTTGCTGGGACTACTTGAATTTTCAACTAAAAACGATAAATTTGAAACCAAAAATGGAATCGTTAAATTTTCAGTTAAGAAAAACTGATTCTCAACCAAAACAAAACAAATTTTCCAATAAATAGTCGCATCTCTAAAAATTGCAATAAATTTTTAACAAATTAGCTGAAATTTTAAACAACTATTTAAATTAAAAAAAAAGATTACTTAAAAGGAAGTTAAATTTTCAATAAAACATTTGAAACCAAAAAAGACAAATTTACAACCAAATACATACATTTTCATACACATTGTTGAGTTTTCAGCTAAGACCGATATATTTTGAACCAAAAATAAAATATTTTAATTTTTATTTGAGAAAAACAACTTTGAACCCAATAGTTGAATTTTGAAATAAAAAAATAAATGTTCACTCAGGAGAATTAATTTTCCGCCGAAAAACAGAAATTTTACACTAAAAACGTTCAGTTTTCAATTAATAATGGAATAGTTGAGTTGGCAGTCCAGAAATAAAGAAATTTTAACAAGGAAAGAAAATGTTTAACAAAATAGTTAAATTTTCATCCAAAGAAATGTATTTTCTAATAATAAAATACATTTTTAATAAAGTAGTGCATCTTTGAACCAAGCAGTTAAATGCTCAATCAAGAATAATAATTTTTTACCAAAAAAGACGAATTGAACTATTTTATTCAAAAATGTATCTTTCTTGGCCAAAAATTCAATTGTTTTGTGAAACATTTGTCTCTTTGGATAAAAAATTCGTCCTTTAGGATTGAGATTTTATATTTTCGGGTGGAAAAGTCCTTGGTTAAAAATTCATCTTGATAGGTTGAAAATTCTACTATTTGGCTCACAATGCAACTATTTGGTCTAAAATTGATTCGTTTATTGAAAATTCAACTATTTGTTTGAAAAATAAGTTTACAAAAATATAAATTCATCTCTTCGGGTTTAAAAGTCAATTTTTCCTATGAAACACTCGACCTTTTAGCTTGACAACTCAATTTTTTTTGTTTCATATTGAAATTAAAGAAACAATTTTGACTTTAAGGAGGGAAGGCGGGAGGCCAGGGGGATCGTCGTATTTTTTACGTTACTCTGTGGAGAAAGTTCTTACTATATTTTCGTCATTTTGTAAAAAAAAACACGGTTTTAAAATTTATGAGATGGAAAAATGAGTAAGGCACATCTTGTTTTTTCTCCTCCAACAAAAAGAAATTTTTTTCTAATGTTGTCACATCTTCAATGTGACAAAATTAGTTGTCACATTTCAAATGTGACAACATTAGTTGTCACATTTTCAATGTGACAAACTTGGTTGTCACATCTTCATTATGACAATATTAGTTGTCACGTCTTGAACGTGACGAAATTAGTTGTCACATCTCTAATATGACAACATTGGTTGTGACATGTTCATGTTGACAATATTGGTTTTCACATATTTATTGTGACAATATTAGTACTCACATCTTGAATGTGACAGCATAAGTTGTTACATCTGCAATGTGACAACAATAGTTGTCACATATCCAATGTTACAATACTGATTGTCACATCTTCATCGTGGCAATATCAGTTGTCACATCTTGAATGTGAAAACATTAGTTGTCACATCTTCAATGTGACAACAATAGTTGTCACATTTCCGATATGAAAATATTGGTCATCACATCTTCATTGTGAGAATATTATTTGTCAAATCTTGAATGTGGCAACATTAGTTCTCACATATTCAATGTGACAACAATAGTTGTCACATATCCAATGTTACAACACTGATTGTCACATCTTCATTGTGACAATATTAGTTGTCACATCTTGAATGTGAAAACATTAGTTGTCACATTGAAGATGTGACAACTAATGTTGTCACATTGAAGATGTGACAACTAATATTGTCAGAATGAAGATGTGACAATCAATGTTGTCACATTGATGATGTGACAACTATTGTCGTCACATTCAAGATGTGTCAACTAATATTTTCACAATGAAGTCACATCTTCATTATGACAACAATAGTTGTCACATCTCCAATGCAACAACATTGGTTGTCACATCTTCAGTATGACATGCTTAGTTGTCACATCTCCAATGTGACAACATTGGTTGTCACATCTTCATTGTGACAATATTAGTTGTCACATCTTGAACGTGACGAAATTAGTTGTCACATCTCTAATATGACAACATTGGTTGTGACATCTTCATGTTGACAATATTGGTTGTCACATCTTAAATGTGGAAACATTAGTTGTCACATCTACAATGTGACAACAATAGTTGTCACATCTCCAATGCGGGAACATTGGTTTTCACATTTTTATTGTGACAATATCAGTAATCACATCTTGAATTTGACAGCATTAGTTGTTACATTTTCAATGTGACAACAATAGTTGTCACATCTCCAATCTGATAACATTGGTTGTCACATCTTCATTGTGACAATATTAGTTCAATATTATCTTCAATGTGACAACATTAGTTGTCACATCTTCAATGTGAAAACAATAGTTGTCGCATCCCCAATGTGACGATATTGTTTGTCACATCTTCATTGTGACAACATTAATTGTCACATCTTCAATGTAACAAAATTGGTTGTCACATCTTCATTGTGAAAATATTAGTTGTCACATCTTGAATGTGACGACAATAGTTGTCACATCATCAATGTGACAACATTGGTTGTCACATCTTCATTGTGACAATATTAGTTGTCACATCTTCAATGTGACAAAATTAGTGGTCACATCTTCAATGTGACAACATTAGCTTTCACATGCTCAATGTTACAACATTAGTTTTCACTTTCATAGTTTTATCCAAATTTTATATCTGAAAAAATTTCTCAGAAAATTTTTAGTGGACAGTTTGTAAAATTTTAATTTTGGTCCTTATCCAGTTGTACTTTCATTTCAGTCTTCAACTGAACTATGGGCTACCGATTCGCCTATTGTGGAGAAATATAGTACTAAACTACAACGGAAATAAATCTGTCTTGAATCCAGTGATTGGAGCTGGGCAATAAAATCTCGTTTCAAAGCTTATTGGATAGAATTGACTCCAGCAGGGTGCAATATATTGCATTTTCTGGGAAAATCCTATTCCATGATCCATAAACGACGATCTGTCTGGGAAGTCCTTAACGGTGACTTTTACGACTTCACCAAATGATGAAAGCAATTTTCAAGATGCAATGCATTTTCATTGTTACTGCCGTTTTATTATTTATTCACAAATTATTCTAATGGAAACGTGATTTTTTTACCGAAATTTGATTAAAATTATATGCAACGCTTTTATACAGGTTCCTGATTTTTTTGATCCGCAAATAGCCAATCGGGATGATCTTTTTCTCCCTGATTTCACGATACTTCCCTTTTTCCCTTTTCCCCATTTCCCCCCTTTCCACTTTCCCCACTTTTTCTACTTTTTCCCCTTTTTCCTATTTTTTTCGCTTAAATTTTTAACTAAGTCATTAAAACCTATTAACAAAATCCAACTATTTTTGATTGAGAAGTCTACTATTATATTTTTGGTACAGGATTCATCTAGTTTGGTCAAACATTTTTTCATTTGGTTGAAAATTAATTTATTTTGTTGAAACTTCAACTATTTCTTCAATCAGTCATCTTTTTTTATCAAAAACTAGATTGCTTTGTTTTGAAAGTGGAACTACATTGTTGAAAAATTGTTGAATTTTCAAGACAAAAAGATAAATTTTCAACAAAGAGTGTAATAGTTGATACTTTTACGAAAAAAGATTTTAATTTGAGAAAAAAAAACAGTTTAATTTAAGGAAAAAAAAAACGATTATTCAACTGAATAGTGAAATTGTCAAATAAAAAAGATAACATTTTAACCAAACGGATGCATTTTTGACTAAGAAAATGATTTTTTAACCAAGAAGATTAATTTTAGAAAAATTGAATACTTCAATCTTTAACCTGGTTGAAATTTGAACTACTTTGTTAAAAAATCATTTTCTTCGGTTAAAGATTCATAATTTGAGTTATTATGAAAATTCATATTTTTCAGCTGAAAATTGAACTGATTGTAGTAAATTTTATCCTTTTGTCTTGAAAATTCAACCATTTGGACGAAACTGAACTTTTTTGTTGAAAATTCATATTTTTATTTAAAAATTGAAACATTTTTCTGGAAATTATTCTGGTGTGCATCAGTATTCAACTGTTTTGCTTCAAATTCTACCTGTTTGATTGTATTAAACTGTTTTTGGTTTTAAATTGAAATCATTTCTGGTAGAAGTATTATTTATTACATTTTTGTTAAAAATGCATTTTTTTTGTTAGAAATTCAACTACCTAGTAGAAATTTGAACTAGTTTCTCAAACATTCATTTTTTTTTGGTTGAAGCTTCTTCATTCAAATTAAAAATCGTTAAAAATTCATATTTTGCAAAACTTTTTCATATTTTCAAGGAGATAAGATTTATGGAAAAATTTGTATTCGTTGGGGTTTATTTTAAAAGCATAATTTTAAGTTTTTAGTCTATTAAAATGTATCGAAAAAGAATCTGGCAAATTTTTGAAGACAGTTTTTCAATTTTGCAGGATTTAAAAACATTATAAGAAAAACTGAATTTCTAAGGATGTTAAGTGAATCAAAACAAAATTCTTTAGATTTTTTGGAAAATTTCCAATGATTTTTCAACATAAAACAATTTATTTTTAAGAATTTGTTTTTTAAAATTAATTTTCAGACAAAAATGGGAAAATATTTCAACTAGTTTCAAAGGATTTTCTAAAATTTTTAAACCGAATTTGGAATATTTTGAAGTTAAGAATTCATATTTTCGGGTGGAAAATTACATTTTTTTAAAGAAAATTTCATCTTTTTGTCTTCGAAATTCATGAAATTGGTTGTAAATTAACTATTTTATTGAAAATTTATTTTTTGGTTGCAAATTCATCTGTTTGGTTGAAAATTTAAATATTTAGTTAAACATAAAAAATATTTTTATAAAAATGGAAGTATTTGGAAGAAGATTGAATAATTTTTCAGAAAATTAACTTTTTTTATGAAAAATTCAATTTTCCGGGTTGAAAATTAAACTATTTCGTATATAATTCAAATACTTGGTTTTTGGTTGAAAATGTATACCTTATAAGTTGAAAATTTAAAATTGAACTACCTGGTTGATATTTGAACTACTTTGTTGAAGATTCATTTTCTTTTTGTTACAGATTCATCATTTAAGTTTCGAGTGAAAAATTGCACTTTTTTGTAAAAAAAATTTCATCTTTTAGCCTTGAAAATTCAAAAATTTGGTTGAAGATGAAATTTTTTATTGAAAATTCATATTTTTGGTTGAAAATTCGAACATTTAGTAAAACATGAAACTATTTCTATAAAAATTGAAGTTGAAAAATTTAACTTTTCGCGTTGAAAATTAAATTATTTCGCAGATAATTCAACTAATTGGTCGAAATACTTTTTGTTGAAAATTTTTTTAGTTAACAATTCATTTTTTCGTCGAAAAATTCAAATATTCCATTTTTAGTTGCAAATTTACAATTTATAAGTTGCGAATTTAAAAATTCAACTACTTGGTTGCAATTTGAACTACTTTGTTAAAAATGCATTTTCTCTTTGTTAAAGATTCATTATTTAAGTTTCGAGTTGAAAATTGAACTGTTTTGCAG